>JAIFHD010009919.1:0-20231 GCA_019721455.1 Psilocybe mexicana | reverse complement strand
ACAACAACCCCGTCCTTATTGGGCGCACCGGGGCCAACAGCGATGACGGTGGCTTCAGGGAGCGGGTTGCTCGTAGCGGAAGTGGGGAGGAAGATTCCGGTCGCAGTTTTCTGTAAAGACGTGTCAACAAATCGTCAGCGGTTCGGTTTCGCGGTACGAAGGGGTCTTTTGAGGGGAAACGGGGGAAGTAGAGGAGGTACGTACCGTCTCTGGCTTGAATCTCTGCACAAGAACACGGTCCAAGAGGGGGACGAGAGACTTGATAGACTTGAAAGTAGCTTGGGCGGCCTATAGAGTTCAAAAAAAAACAAGAATATTAGACCTCAATTCCCATTAAATGCTTGTATCATTCAACTAAACACGCGTACCATTGCAAAAGAAATGAAGAGAAAAGGTTGAGAACGAGAAAGACGACAACGACGAGGACGAGGATGAGGACGAGGAAGGATGGAAGGTGAAACGACGACAGCGAGCTCAGCCGTGGAATGTTCGCGATTTTTCCTATTTGTGTCGGACAAATAACGGTTACGTCGTGGGTGTCCTGGTCACGTGCCCAAATCTAGACCGCGTCGAATCAGGGGCTGGCGCGTCACTGCTTTCCTCAAAGCTTTGCTTCAAAGTTCACACTTTTTATTATGGAGTCCGGAGAACTGGGAGGAGCTGTTATAAACGTATATTTTCGCTTTATAGATAGATATAGAAACGATTGTCAGTAATAGCGATTTCGTATTCACATCTTTTGGTATTGACAATTGATTGACGACCCAATGACGACCACTATCGCTGGCTGCTCTCCCGGAGTCCAACACTCTACTTGCGGGAGATGGTAGCGGTGATAAGTCCACTGAGACACAATTTTGAGTATACAGATCAAATATTGTAATAAACCTCTTACCTCGGCGCGGAGATAGGCATGAACACCTCAGCCTTTGCCCTATCGTCGGCAAGAAAATATTAGCTACCCCCACGAACAAACAGAAAAGGGAGAAACAGGACTCACGGAGTGAGATTATCAACGTCAAGATATCGCATATCAACAGGGATATAATGCTTGTTCGGTAAAGCATAAGTCACAGTCTGCACTTTCGAGTTTTCCGCAATGATTCGCTGGGCCATTTTATAAAGCGTCGCCTGGATTGTGAAAGAATCAAGAACATAAGCACGATAAGTATCCCGTCATCCAAACCGAAAGACATACTTGTACACTCGCACTCTCATCATGCGCAAAGATATCCAACGTCGCCTTCCTCGCTCTCACAGGTACCTCTTCATCCCACACACTCCCCTCATACCCCTCCGCTCCCTTCTGCACCGGAACCACAAACTCCAACTTCTTCTCATCCCCAGGCGCCCTGATACTCACCTCGGCGAACTTATACTCCAAGTCGACCGAGGTCGAGAAAATTCGGTCGTCCACCTCCACCAGCGTCGTGAACTCGTCCCTGTAGAACCCAGCGAACGCGGATCCCGTGGACTTGAGCACGAGGAGGTCGCTGATCCCCGAAGTCACCCGTCCGACAAGAGAGTTCTTTCCAGCCGAGCCATCCACCTGGCGTTAACAACATCGAGGCATCGTCACTACAGGTCAGGTATACACAACATAAGGACACGAACCTCGACTTTGACGACTCGTTTATCATCACCATCCCTGAAAAACGCATGAGGGTGCTCCGTGCTCGCCCCTTCACCTTCTGAAACCTGGACGCGTGCCCATCGAAGCTGCTCGATCGTCACAAACGCCTTGCTGATGTGGGCGTACTTCGAAACGAAGAATGTTCCAAGATGGAGAGCGAACTTCTCCGCGTTGAGGACATGAGGTGATACTTTCGCAAGGTCTGTGTCGTTGCTGAAAGGTTAGGTTATGATCATGGGAGCAGGAAGGAAGGAAGGGGCTCACAGTAAGTGATGTTCTTGACTGTGCACAACGTGGTTTAAGCTCATCACTGTTCCCATACGTCAAAGGACAACAACTTACTCGAGTCTGTAGCGACGACGACAGAGTTGTCTGCGTCTGTGTAACTGATAGGACCATGATCAACGTTCGTGAGGGTATGAGATGGCCGTGTACTCCATACCTCGTAGCGATCTCACCCTCCAAGAGCACCTCGACGTTATACTCCACGATATTATGCCACTTCCCCTGACGCACGATACGGAATACCCGGACCTTCGTCTTCCCGTATCTCGCCGCTGAGAGCTCGCTGAGACTAGAGGCCTGCGCAGATGAAGACATGGTCCTGCGGATGGTCGGTTTGGATTACGAGTTGTACGAGATAGATGTCCAACGAAATGAAGAGGTCAAGGAAATCAGAAGATTGCGCCTGGATGCGCTATATATACAAAACTCTCTGGGTGATAAGGCGTGGAGGTGAGAGATATAGGGGGAGATAAGATAAGCTACTATTTGTCTAGATCTGGGATTTTCGGCTGACCCCGACCGGCCTTGGCCACTCGTGCTTGGCTCCAGCCTCAGAAAACCAGTGAAGTATGTACACCAACTTCCCAACGTGAAATTGGTCTTCACCAGAGAAAAAAAAAGTTTAAATTATCGGGATCTCAAGGATCTCAAGATCTCAAGACTTGCCTCATACCAAGACGAGGATATTAGGAACATAACGCAATTACTTACCACCAGTGCCCCTACGGTAACTCTGAACATATCTGCCATCTGGGCCGTATTGAAAGGTACCATTTCCGCCCACCAACTTCTCCTGATTCTTCAGGTAAGTCGGTATCTCGTCGACGTTCTCTTTGACCCCCAGGACGACCTTTCTACCATTCCGCGAGCACGAGTCCGGAGCCCCATCTGGTTGCTATGTCTCATTGAATAGTAACAGGAGAAATTGATTTTCTGTGATTGTAATTTGTGTATGTAAATTCCGACAGGGATGGGGTAAACAGGGGGCACGATAACACATCTCGTCCTTAAGAGATCTCCGTCGTCCCAGTTCCGAGGCGTCGAACAGCCTTGGCTCTTGGTCCTTTTTCTTGGCTATGTACCTATTGAACGATACCCTTGGAAATGATGTAATGACTGTACAACTAAGCGCCCATGACCGATCAACTATGGACGCTTGTCCCGCCATACCAAGTTACCTATGTAACGCAAACACATCATATCAATATAAGAATGCCACGCAACGCCATCACCGCCAGGACCCCCATCTCAACTTTGCCAATGATCGAGTCGGACGATATTTTCACCATCGCGTGGCTAGATTTAGATGAAGTACCGACGTCATTCCCATTCCCATCCCCGTTACTTCCACTTCCATTTCCACTTCCACCCGAGCTCTTTCCTGTTGGAGCAGCGTTGACCGCCGAGATCGTATACACTTGATGATCGGCCAAATTGGTATACGTGAATACGGTCCCACTCGCAGGGGCGGTCACTTTCCCCGGAGAATTTGTTAATGTCGCTGTGCCGTTCGGTGGAAGGGTGTCGGGTGTCAAAAACGTCCCTCCAACAGCCGTAGCGTCAAACCCGAGCCCAGATGAGCAGTTCGTTTGGTCGAGGGCAGTGGTACAGGAGGCAAAAGACAGTCCGAAAGTCTTCTCGGTGAGGGAAATGGCGTTGAGCCCAATGAGAGTTGGGTCCGTCGTGGGGCAGAAGTTGTAAATGCTAAGTAATTTCGATTAATCCCCCAATTCCGTATGGCTGTGCGGTGGAACATACCTCGATATCGCCCCGCTTAACCCACAACATTGACATTTCGTATTCTTTTGAAAAACACCACTCACACCCCCCACGCTCGGTTGAGTCTGCTCACAAGTCTGTATCTCCTGTACGCTCTCCTGAATGGCCTTGAGGATGTTCCCAAGATTGCACGAGCACGAGTCCGGAGCGCCATCCGGGGCAGGGAAGTACGGAATCGGGAACTTGGCGATCGAACACGACTCGAAGTATTGACTGGCGAATGCCTGGTATTCGCACTCGTACACTCTGTTCCAGCAATGCGATGCGTAGCAGTTGATGTTGGAGATGTACCACGCGCATCCGCATCCCTGAACGAGCACGTTGTCTCCGTTGGCTGCAGAGACACATGCAGTGGACGTCGCGTCGGCTGCAGCAGCGCATTGTCCCATGCCCTTCGAGTCTGCGCACCCGGTCGACGTGAGCGTCGCGGTGGTCGCGGTCGTGTGTCCCACCGTCATAGTGAGGATAAGCAGGGTAATAATCCGCATACGAAGAGTCATTGTCGGAGGCGAGAGTGTTGAGATGACCTTTCTACTGTTAATCGGGTAAATTGAGTTGGGCGTTGAGAGGAAGGGGGGAAATTCTGTGAACATTCAACAAATTTATGGCTTTTTTAATTTCGACTCATCGTACCGATTCCTGCTTTCTCGTGTCTCCAGGCCCACCCGGCAGATCATCGTATCAAGTCCAATAACCCCGTTGGATGTCTCCAGCCTCCGATATTGAAATTCGAGACGGTGAGTTAAGGTACGCAGACACTTCTGCAACCTCATGGTGATTCTTACCCCCCCAGTTGACAGACTGCACATAAAAGCGTGATTTTATTTGACTGTGTAATTCCCGAGTGGGATGGAGGAGACTTGAAGATCACGCAAATTGTATCCGCCGCGACAGATCCAGGAGTGCTAGTAGTGCTGAACAAGGTCGGAGGTGTGGAGAACTCGAATAGGTGTGCTTGGAGTACGGGTCCACCACCCCGTATTCTACGGAGATGATAGCATCAGGAGCGATTCTCCGTCGTTGTGAATAAGGAAGAGATTCGAATCGATTTTGTAGATATTTTTGGGGTGTGTGTGTTCGAATGATGTGTTCGATTTGAGATTTGAAATTGATGGGTACCTTGGATGACCGGCCCGTAGAGTCCCGGCGTACAAAGACCGCATGGCCTTGCTGTAAAGTAAGGCTCTCCCTGTCTGAATTATCTACTTTTGGACGTTGAAAGTTGTTACGGTCTTTGACGTTGTTTGTTCCCGGGGTATGTGCCATCGTCTAACAAATAGAAGATTTTTCAGAGTGGGACCAAAGTCGAGGAAAGTTGTTACGTTCTTTGCATTTGTTTATTTCCGAAGGCTTTGTTTTGCTCAGCGCTGCGATTCTTGTCCGTCTCCTTGCCATCTCCTCTTGCTTCAACATTCCACTTTCTTTTTTTGCTTCTTCGTGTTTACTCACGACGATCTGTTTGAGTTTCGTGGTGCTGAAATCATATCTCTACATCCTTCCCCCACTATTTTTTCTGTCGCTGCTGTATTTCATGTTGGATATGGTCTCAGGATGGACTACTGCTAGGCTATGTCGTATTTCCTGTCATCGTTTCGTCGAGCATCCACCCCCATAATCTATTTTTTTTTCCTATGTCACTGCGCTCCCTTCCTTTCCCATCTCGCTTTCGTCCCTTGGTTGAGTCTTTTAATTCTTTCCATGTCTTGTCGAAGGCTTTCCGATGGATGGTGTTGAAACAGCTGCCGGTCAAAATTTCGTAGGAGTCTGATATTGTCTCTGCCCCGACTCCTTGAAAGCGCCACGTATACCCCGAACGGTGACAAGCTCCCTGACGGGGGATCCGCGATGTCTATCAACACATATTCAATGGTCTGACCTTGTGATTTGTAGTCCGTGAATGCATAACCTCCGGTGAGTGCGTACTGTCTTCTTTTGATTTGATACTCCTTTCCGTTGTCGATGTCTCTGACTAGAAATGCAGTCTGCGACGGCGTTATGGGTATAAGACCAGCAGCGATTCCTTCAAATTTGATTTTGGATTTCTTGTCCGGCCGAAATAGAAGCATTGCGGGTGGGTACTCCAGTCGTATTGTCCCTTCGGAGTCTGGCTGATGTGCCCCATTCTCCCGACTATCCAGTACTATGCCTTCGATCGTTCCTCTTGTTCCGTTCGCTATGTCTGCTTCGGTTGCTATGTTCAGGAGCACCATCACTTTCATTCCGATCGCGACCTGTATCTCTGCTTCCAACGGGACCTTCTTCTTCCTCTTTTGCCGTATCATCGAAAGCCGAACACGATTTGAAGGCTTGGTTCCTGTCGCCTTGTCCTTGTCCTCCGCTGGAATTCGATATCGTATGTGGCCTGTCTCTTTGCAATGTCGCGCTAGTACTTCTTGGTTCCATTTTTGTCTAACACCGTGTCTTGTCGTTACTAGAATCGCTTTGTTCCAAGGTGCTTCCTGAAAATTCGGTAGCTCGCATTGTGGATGTCCCAGAACCAGCTTTTCGATTTCATCGATGTCATCTTCATCGCACTCCCCCACTCTCAGATGCCTCAAGATATCCGTCCAGCGTTGGTCCGTCACTCGAATTTGTTTATCCAAGATGACGACAACATCGAATTGTTTGAAGATGTTCCGTCCCAGTCTCGATCGTGGATCCTGTTTCTCTGCAGAGTCTTCAACGTATAACGCTCCTGGTTGGTTGCCGACGGGGGGGAATTGGTGAAAATCGCCCGTGAGTATTACATGCATTCCGCCAAATATTTCGTCTGATGATCCTTTGTAGTCTCTTGCTCTTGTGGCACCTACAACTTCCGACACTAGACACAGGGTGTTCTTTGTCGCCATTGAAATTTCGTCGATTATCAGAAACTCCTTTCCTTCAATGTTGACTCTTCTTTTTTCATTCGTCGCCTTTCCGGCCTTTTCAATCCAGTCGTCCTGTGGATTTGCGAGTGCTACGGGGATTCCGGCCCATGAATGCACTGTTTTTCCTTCTATGTCTGTCGCCGCAATTCCTGTTGTTGCACATTTTGCCAGAATGTCTTCTTGTCCATAATATCGAAATGTCTCCGTTATGGCTCCTATCAGCGTCGACTTTCCCACTCCTCCTTCACCCAGAATTAACATCCGGAGCTGCTCTGCACGGCCATCTTTCATAGATAGGTAAGTTTTTTTTTTTCGTTTCGCCTTTAAACATCGAGTTTTACTTACTTGCCATGTGCTCTTTTAGTCTTTCTTCAATGATATTGTGCGCTCGCAATTGTTCTTCGTTAAGCTTTGCGAGCTTTTCTCTGTCACTATTGGCCGTTTCCTTTTGCATTTCCGTCACGCCTGGCTGTTTTTCCCTCCCGGTCATTGCACTGCCGCTCGCCTCCTGCGAAACTGTTGGGAGAATTGGACTTTCGACGAGTTCCAGGTTTATGTTGTCCATCTTTCGAGTCGTGTCCTTCAAAATCTTCTCCCATGCCATTATCTGATGCATTTCCTCGTCGTTCGTCCTTGGCGCAGGCAATTCCCAGTTGGTGTCTGTTTCCATATCCGTAAAAACACCTTGCAGATATCCCTCATCAACCGCGTTTCTCCCGAATCTTGCCTCGTCACTTCTCTCGAGTATCTCCAACTCCCTGTCCAACATCGCCTCCGTGACCTCGCATGCGGTATCTATGTCCTGTCCTTCACCTTCCTGGTCGTCGATAGTGAGACCTTGATGGTTTATCTGTATTTCGCTGTTTGTCGGAATGTACGTTCCCAATTTTCGTTCTTCCTCGATTCTTGCTTTGGCACCGTCCTGACATTCGTAGAAGTACTGTATGTTGTGTATAACATTATGTGTGCGTCTGTCGCCTTTTGCCACCATCGCATCGAATGCTTGTTGAAATGTATTCCATTCCCCTTTCAGATTTTTCAAATCCGTCCATGGTTCGAGTAACGCCAGCATTGAAGCACAGAAATATTCCCGCTGTTGTTCCTGTCCGCCGTCGTTTCTTGGAAACCATTTCCCAATGAAACGGGGCAATGTTTCATGACCCGCGGTGCGTATAATTCGTACTTTGCCTTCTTTTTTAGCATCTGGATGGTAGGCCACTCTTTGGTTGGGTATACGTCCGAGCCCGGAAGTGTCGTCTTGGGTGGGTTTTCCTTCGTATGTGTTCAACATAAAATCTAAAAAACTCATTTGATGAAGTTCCGTTCCACGATACATGTAGTCATGTAGTTGGTCTTTCATTGACACCTTCCCGCTTACGAGCTCTACCCTGTTGCTTCCCTGCGAGAAATTAAATTCAGTCGTTATCGTGATAATTATGGGTTTCATTTACCTCTTCTTTCTCCATAGTCTGTGTTCTCACCGCAATCTGTGACCTGTACATAATTTTTGTCTGTATGAACGAAATGCCATATCTGTATATTCCATACCTTGCCTCGCCGATGGCTGGGAACGTGTCTTTCAGTGCCTGTATGACAGGATCCCAAAATATAACCACGTAATGGTGGGATTCATACACATCTCCCCATCCCATGATGTATGTCATTATTTCGGGCGCACTGAATTCTCGGTATCGATTCAGAGAGTTGGAACATCGTGTGATCATCTTCCGATTGATGGCTTTAAGACTTTTCTGTTTTCGGTCTGCCTCCTTGCTGAATGCGATTGCTTTGGCGAGCAGCGCGGATATGTTTGATGTCTTTTGTTGCTTTTTCGTAGCATAGTTCGTGATGTAGTAGGTTATTGTTGCCGTGTCCTTGCCACTGGCTACCAGTTTGAGATCGTGATTAGCTCTGACGCACAGCATCAACTTGCTGTTCCACGCGTTTAGCATGTCGCACAGTCGTTTTGGCCCCCAGTTTCCTACTTCGTCCACCCATGCCTGTGCCGCCATTGCGAATGGTGCTCTTCTTTTGCAAACCAGCCTTCCTTTCACCGTCTTGAGGCATGCTGCCAGTGTGCACTTATGAAATTGTAGCGCACGCGCCAACTTCTGTTCTTGCCTCTCTGCTTCCGCAGGTGTCGTCTTTCGTGGATCGCTCGGTCTGGAGTACGATACCCCTTTTTCTTTTGGCATAGCATCAACTTCTCCTCGATTTTTACCACCCAAATCCGCCCGAATTGTTTGCGCGATATATGTTTTCATTTTGTTCCGAAATTCGTCGTTTTTCAAAGCAGCTTGCATTTCCTGTGGCGATGGAGCGTCTTTAAGCCATATGAGACTATGTAAGTGTAAGGTTCCTCGTCCTTGAGCCTCGACCGTTCCAATATAACCCTGTACCTGCCCAAGTATCCCTTCCCGTCTGTCGATCTTTCCATGCATTCCTATCTTCACGCCAAATACTTCACGGAAGATGGTCTCGATCATGATGTGGAAATACTGGGCGGATGCGAATGGATCTGATGCCACATTTCGCCCTCGCTCCAAGTGATCGGGTCCTAATGTGTTGCAAAAATCATCGAGATCAATGTCAACCCCGGTCAGCACTTGGGCAATTGGGTCCTGTGTGTCCGCAGGATTGATTGTCAGCCATATACTCGGCGGGTTGTGAAGGAGATTCGTTCCCCATATTTTGGATCGAACGGAGTGCCGTGATTCATCGGTACCCGTCACCGATGTTCGGATAGCACTGAGTTGCTTTCGTAGAATGCGCATGGTGGGATTGCTGTGTGGTATTCCTCGGAGTTCCTCTTTGCTGGCTAGCTCGAAGTCCGCAGGGCGCAGTGTTGCAATAAGATCCATGTTCCGCCTAAATGTCGCTTTTTCCATCTGTATTGAGGCTGACCGACAAACTTGGCGTTTCTGTATAACTCCAAAGACTTGAAAAGGGAATTGAGGGTCCTTTCGAAATCTTTTGTCCGAATACTCCATCAACCATCGGATATGTGTCTCGTATGGGAGGCCGTCTTCGTGCGTTTCAACACCACCTTGACCATAGGGAAAAAGCGTTGGGAAACAACCCAACAAGTGATTAGGATTGCTTGGTCCTCCATCATTTCGTTGTTGGGTTTTTGGGTCCACCCGGGCGTACTCGTTGACGAACGCGCTGCCTCGTCGTATGGTGTATTGGTCGCCTGGCATTTTGATATCAGCCTCCACTGCATTGGATAACGCGTGCGCCATGATTTCAGAATCCGTGATTTCGACCCCATCAATGTCAACAACTCCTAACGACTGTAGAGGTATCATGGGTATTACATCCGGTTCAGTCACATCGACATCTGTTTAATAGACGTCAAAATTTTTTGGTCTCTGGCTTTACCATAAACACGATATTTCTTACCTTGCTCTTCTTCCAAATCATCAACTTCGACCAGGCCTGCTTCGTTCAATGTTTTCTCTATCTCTTGGAAAGCGACGTTCCAATTAGCGTGTTAAAATTTACAACAGTTGGAATAAATACCTTCATCTGCAGCATCATCCGGTACATATCCTGCATGCTCCTTTTCCACGAGTTCAATGTTGCTTGAATATCTTGCGGTCAAGAGCAGCTCTTCTGGAACACCATTTTCCGGCAGTTGTTCGAGACTTTCTTCGGATATGACAATGTCGGAGTAGATTGCGTTATTCTCCTTGAGCCACTCCAATGCCGCTCGGACTTTCCTTCGCCGAACACAGAACATCTTGGGCATTGTAGCTTCGGTCAGACCGGTTGGGCCAACAAAGGTAATTCCAATAGTTGCTGAGAGGATTTTCGAATTTGGTGGGTAAACATTGCCCTGGATCATCGACGCTACTTGTCGTGGGTCCAGTCGATAAGTCGAGACATTTCCTCGTAGTGCATTGTGCAGTGTGCCGGATGAAGCCCAGTTTCGTGCGCCTTTTTGTTTTGGGTAGAGTTTGATGATGTAGCATGCACAGAAGTATTTGGATATAAGGATTCGTTCGGGAAGTGTAAGATCTTGTAACTCCGTGGGTACTGCTCCAACCCAAAGGCGGTTTGCGAGGCTAAATTTAGGCCGCTTTTTGCCCCTCAAGCTACTCACGCAATGTCCACACAGCTTCGCCACTTTGCCTTCTACCACACCCTCGTCATGGAGTAACATCCCGTCCGTCAGTTTGTGCGCCCTGAACGCTTCTATTGGTTGAAGGAGTTGTTGGTTGGGTATGTCTGTAAGTTGCACTTCAATCAGTTCGGTTGTAAATCTGATTCTGGCGCACGAAGCACAGATTCCTTGACCCATCGCGTTGTTGCCAGTAGCGTCTATGAAACGGGCGACACAGTCGTCAAGAACTTCTTTTCGAGGGACTTTCATGAAATCGCTCTCCACAATGGCACGAATACGATCTTCGACAACAACGCCATACGTTTGGTGAACGGTCGGCTGCGCGGTAGGGATTATGCGATTGATTGACTGCTGTGGCTCAGACGTCCGATTTTCAGACTTCCTTCTCTTTGTAACAGGCCTTCCGTCTTGATCGCGTGCCTTCCGTTTAAACCTGCCCTCTCCGTTGTTCAAGAGCTGTTGTACTTCTGCCTTGATGCTGTGTAAGGTTTCTTCGGGTAGACCTGCAAGTACGTCGAACAACTTCTTTCTTGCCATATGTTGTCTCATCGGAATGTTGACATGACGAAGCACAACAGCCCGCAAGGATGCCACCGTTATGCGCGCGTACAATGCCTCATCTTCGAGCACCGTCATAGTCGATAACTGAACACGTTCTGCAACATCGAATGAGCCTGGTCGTCCGTGACCATTGCCATTGCTTCCGTATTTCAAATTCTGTCACTCTCTGGGCTCTCTGATCCCGCTCTTTCTTTCTGTCTCTATCATCATGTCTTGGAAAGAAATCGATGAAATCGAATTCGCTGCAATGAAACGACGTTTGGATCGTTTCCCTAACATCTCTGTGCGTTTTATATCTCTTGTTTAAATAACTTTTCGCTGATTGTATGACAAAAGCGCGTGGAATCACGCGTCTGCGTGTTCATAGGCGGTGTTTGTGAAGAACCTCATCTGGTAGACGTGCCTGTGTTTGCCGGAGAGAAAAGAATTTATACTGTTGATAACTTGGATGTGTATCTGTGGTTGCCCAACTCGCCCTATATCATCAAGAACGTCTCGGATTTGGATAGCAACAGAACTTTCTACGAACACGATCCTGGAAATGGAGATGAGATTGTACGTTTTTGTTGTATTCATTACGACCAGGTATGCCATTCCAAACCCAATTTTTTCCCTCCATGATTTGGTATCTTACTTTTACATTGTGAATCAGGGAACTATGGCATCTTTTGATTTTGACAATGCTATCAACCTTATGGTTCGGCACATCTTAAAAAAAAATATTGTGCGCTGGTTTGGCGAAATTCTTATCGTAAAGACCCTCCGAACTGGCCGTGTGCTTAACATGTCGGATGAGGACTTCGAACTTCTCCCCAACATCTTACAATGGTATGTGTTTAGGTTGTCTCATATGAATGCCGTCTAAGGTTGCCGTTTAGGTTAATAGATCATGGGCGTGAGTGGCCGTTTGACTAGGATTTGATAGCCTGTTTAGAAGTCAACAATAAATGTTTCAATATCAAAATCGTTACCTAGTAAAACTTATCTGAGACCTCGTCTTGGCTGGCCGGCTACCGGGAACTGCCATTACCGATAGCCAGCGAAATCAGGTCATCTGAACCATGAAGACTTCTTTCTTACACCCCGTTTAGCTCGTCATGTCGCTCGAAATGAAAAGCTGTCCAGGTAACGATACCCTTGCTTGCAATTTTCTTGCTGTATTGAATGCGTTTTTCAGGATCTGAGGCTCTATATAACTGCCGCGAACCCATTGGCATTATCTTGGAGTTTTCGTGTTGGTCCACCCTGATGGCGTTCGCTCACTGCAATACAGTGTGTCGTGCACTGGTCCAGCGTCGCCTGCGAGACAGGATAAAGCAATTTTTGCGGGGATTTGTTCAGAATCCCATTGGCTTTTTCGCAAATTTAAAGGAGTCAGAGGGTATGGTGATTGGCGCTATCGTCAGGTGCATGATGAGCACCGATATTCCGGCGTATCTGGCTGTCAACCCAAAGCAAATCGACATCATTACATCATCCAACGACAACAGCAGCTTTGAAACTTATCTCGTTGAGGAAGAGGGTTATACACAGTTTATTCAACACCCTTATTACGGCAACGACTGCAACAGGGGGATATGTTCTGTTGTGAAAACTTTTAGGAAGGTGTGTGCTCCTTTACACTGGTATTTCATTGCGCTGAGGAGTCTCAATAGGAAAATCGCACTATCTTTGTCTATTGCGCTCGTAAGAATGGGGCAATCCCGATTCTGTTAACCTCGCCCATGTCCTCCCAGCTCTATGCTCTCACCCCAACCCACTTCGCCTGTTATTATCCTCGGCTGTTCGCACAGAAGCAATGTTTCACAATCAGATCCCAGCCTAATCAGTCCTCACTGCCTTTTGTTGACTTCAACTTCGGACTAGACTGTGTCGATAAAACCGCCAATCTTTGCGAATTCGCATGCCCCGTGGTGTGGAGAAAAACGGGTCTCAAAGACATGGGAATATTCAGTTGGGGTGGATTTTCTGCTGTCGGATCGGCTGACGATATTGGATTGGGTGATAACCCTTTTGAGGCGTGGAATTTCATTTGGAGAAGAGATGCGCGCCGATGTTCGAATATTTCTTGTGTCAATTTTGGGCGATCTATAGATCTACGGGAACCATAGGGGTAACATGTACGTTCTACTTATATCAATGTCACGACACGAAGTCTATTCTCTCTCTCCTCTTTCCTTCTATCAATATGTTCCTACTTCCGCGAGGTAATTTATTATTCTCTGCTACTTCCAACATCTGAACAATTATGGATTCCTGCCAGGTACTGCTCTGAAAACCCAAAGATCAAGGTTGTCATCATCAACAAGCTACCTTGGACATCCCGAATTCCTCCACACCAGTTGCTGGTTGTCAACACCATCTTCCTCCAGAGCATGCGCCAATTTGCATGGTCCCTACTGTCGTGATCGCAAAACTTGCGTCATTGTCGGTAAGGTGTGTGCAGAGAAGACCTCACTTCACCCATGGGGAAATTACGATGGTGGCGAAACTGGAACCACACTCGAAGATGCTGTGCATACGATAAACTTGGAGTGTCCTGTTGGGGTTGAAGGTTTTGAGGACGACTTCCCCATTGCCTTGGACAACATGTGCAAGTTGGCGAACATCGTTCCTGGCGCCAATAACGCGGTTGACGGTCCACAACCTAAAACAAAGTTGTTATTTCAGTCACGGATATTTAAAACCAAGGTAAGGCTTCTTACGAAGTCGTCGTTTTCGATTAACTGATAACATTGATTTTAAGCCTCTAAAGAAACCTTACCACGGTGCGTTGAAAAACGTTTAGACAATAAGAAACTGACCGGTTTTTCAGAAGGTTCAATGAGACACGACTTAAAGTTCTATCCTATGCCTAGTCAGTGGATGCCGCAACTGAAGAACATCATGAAGACTCATCAGTTGAACGACGTCGAGTTCTGGAAAGAAGAAATGCGCATTTTCCCCGAGGAGGTGCACAGAACACTGGTGGGACAGGTTGTGGTCATGACCTTCTACTTATCTTACACACCTGACGGTCTTGAATGTCAAATTCGTTGCATAGAGATTTTGTAGTGATAGAACGTCTGCGGTACATTACAACCTTTGTTTGTATCAGAGGCTTAACCCAAATACAGTGCCCTTCCACGTACTCGAACAATGTTCATCCTGTTCTGATACAGTTAACAGTTCTGACATATATTCTGCTCGTCGTGCCCTCTTCGTATTCACATATCTCATGAACACATCTTGTGCTACACCGAAAAACATGAAAGACCTAACGGACCGACATTGTCTGGGCACTGTGGTTAATGACCAGAACTCTCCTAATCTCGGCAACATCGAAATGGAACAGGCACGGTATGGTTTGGATTTCCAATTTGACATAAGGATGTGGGCTAATCAGTTGCCATAATGCTAGGACAGATTCTCCTTTATTTGCGAAAACGTACATCGCAGGGGCCGTTGAGGGTGATACAGAAAGAGTTGTGGTATAAAAGTTCTGTAAGTATTGCTTTTCGTTTAGTTATGTTCACGTTCGCTCATCTCCTAAGGCAGGACTGGTGACCTGGAGTTCAATTGGAAATCGTACCACGAATCGTTATCGTCTTAATGGAAACATGTGGAAGGCTGATTCGACCGCCGACCGATGCCCAGATTGTAAGTCCAAATGCATATCAGCTTGGAACGGTCCTTTCGATTCACCGACTGGAATGACACCAGATGTGAAACGGGGGACAAAGGTGAATCACAAGTGAATCACGCAAGACACCACAAAATGAACGCGAAATCATTGCAATAGCGAGAACGATTGTCAGGTGGGTCGTTCTGGTCCATATTGCATCGGCAAATAAGGAACACCGGGAAAGGGGTGGTTTCTAGGGATCTGAAGCAGTGTTCACGAAGAGCATAGCGCCTGACGATTTAGATTCATAGTCCCAAAGTATAAAGTGGTATGTAGAGCGAAAACCAGGACATCATGGCAATGGCTATCGCTCCAAACCTGGTTCCTCAGTCGGAATATATCTTGCAGAAAGGTAAATTTCTGTCATGAAATGCCGACAGTAATTGATTTTTTTTCACATTCTGACAGATCAGGAAGAATTCCGGCACGTCTTTATGTTCAAGCAGAACAGGGGGACGGTTTGGTATCACATTGTCTATATACGCAAGACGTGGCTTGCGAAGAGATGGTTTGAATATTCCCGACAACTTCAGCCGTCCCAGAGAATCTACATTTCGACCGTTCAAGATGATCTGCTTCGCCTTACCAGGATGAAAAAATCAGAGACGTTCATAGTTGATGAACTTTGGTTGATCAAAGTATGCCCCAAAACTCTAACCTACGATCGTCACTTGACTCTCATTTTTTTCGGATTCTAGAAGCCAGATCTTGTGGAAATTGCTTCAAACCTGAAGAGGTCCCGTCTCGCACCCACTGTTTCGGTAGCGACGAAGAATTCTGATTTTAGGGTGGTGGAAGCGAAGGAGGTTGCTTGGTATATTGCAAATTATGCGTTGAAACAAGAGAAGAGGAAATTTAGGGGTAATAGATTGGCGAGATTGTAGTACAGGGGTAAAAATCGTTATATAACACAGGTGATTTTGGGTCGTCCCAACAAATCGCTCCTTCCCCGCCGTGACAGACATCGTCGCTCTCATATCTGCCTCTGATAACACTGCATCCTGTTCACTCATGGCACCAGCACCCTCTCGGTACGTTTATTCTGTCTCTGTGGAATGCGAACCTAACTTGACTGATGGTCTTCCTAGTATTTTCAACTCTGAGGAGTATGTTGCTACTCTCAACCCTCTCCCCCAGTTCGGAGGAGCAACCAACTTCATCGCTGCTGTGGAATGGCGCCAACTTGGATTTGGCAACACACTGTGCTTCCGAAGACCTCCCAACGAACCGATTGAGATCGCGAAATGCATCCTCGTTGGACGTGTCTCTTACGACAAGGCGTACCTCGAGAGTCACGGGAACTTCAGCACAACCTACAAGGACTTGGACAAGTCGACAATCAACGCAAAACTCCAGTTCACCCTGGAGAGATCGACCAACGATGAAGTCCTGGGAGGAGCATTCGACAGATGCTACGAAAACGCCGAAGTCATGGAGGGTCTTGTCGCCGGCACTCTCATAAAGAACCACTTCCTCTCGCACGATAACAAGCGGCGAACCATGCGCCTGAACATTCCGTTGTGGGAGAAAAAGGTGTTTTTATTCCATTTCTTCTTATTATCTTCCAAGGGTGCTAACTTCATTTTTTTTTTTTAATTTAAAAGAACGCAGAGAATAACAGTACGTATTGGTCCACTAATGTTATTGAATCGATTGTTGACTATTTTTCCTAAGCACCGGACAGGAACGCTATCACGAGCAACTACACTGTCAATGCAGAAGCAACACCGTTCTTCGACAAACTCAAGTCCGCTGCGACCCATCAAATCTGTCTTCCGGCCGTGTACGACGTTGACGAAAATATCATCACATCCTTGGAGAACCTTCCTCGAAGACTGTGTGGTGCGGATGTCGAATTATTGTGCACCTTCAAGCATTACCCCATCCCAGGCAATCCAGACAAGAACATAGCACCCAGCGACACCTTCGCGGTCAACGTCGAGACGATCACCATACTCAGAAATCCTCCACTCATTCTTCGAAGCCCGGTTCAATTCACACCAAGGAAACCAAAACACGTCGCACTGACCGGTATTCCGACCTCGAGCATCACTCAGCCAAATTTTGGATCCCCTGGTTCCCCTTCGTCCACATCGAAAAAAAGAAAAGCAACGACGACCGTAACGCCTGCCGCAGGCACAGGGACCTCCGCAGGGTCGTCGAGTTCGGTGTCGAAAGATGGCGACAAGAAGATGGACAAAGGCGAATCCTCTAACACTCAAAACGACGTCGTGGGAGGTGGTCAGGCAGGTGGGGCCAACTCAGCTACGAAGAAAGACGACGAGGTTGAAGGCCAGAGTTCTGGCAACAACGTCGAAGGGAATACAACCGCTCCGAATGGTAAGTTCTCCTCGTATTCCCGTTGGTGATAATGATCGATTTTAATGTATTTTGCCATACAGACGAAGAAGCATCAAAGGTTACTGACAAAGGAAAGCAAAGTAAGTGTAACACTTTACACAACCCAACAGTTCCAAACTAATACTCTTCCAGAAGAAGTTGTGGCCGAGGAAGATGAGAATGACACCGACGACAACGAGCAAGGCAGCGACGAGGATGACGAAGTGGACGACGATGGACCCGCAAACAAGAAAGCGAAGTTGGTTTAACTTATCTGCTCCGCCTACTACGTCTTCAACAGACGCATTGCCGCATGACAAAACGGCTAATAAGGTGTATTTTTCTGCCCGTACACCTCTTTAAGTATAGGGTTTTTATAAATTAAATACATCGTTTCTAAAGTCAAATATATTCTTCTTCTGTGTCTCTTGCTGGAATATGTCAGTTTCTCGTGAAATGGCCTAAAGCAACGAGTAATCGTGAAGCGCATTGAGATTGATGTCTGGGAATTGATAATCAAAACACATGATTGGATATTCTTTTGTATTTTTTCAAGAGGAGATTGGAAAGGTAACAGCAAGGCTCAATCGACAAAGTCGATGCTTTATATGGAATCTATTGTCATTTGCGTTGCTCTCTCCTCCTTCCTTCAAACACTCTCACTTCTTACCTTTCCACCAAATTATAATCGTATCGTCGGACACGAGACTTAGAAGTCAGTATGACAAGCCCTGGGCATGAAGCTGAAGATCTAGCCTACCTTGTGACCCAATTCGAACTGCACTCAGTTACTATGCTTGACAACAGTTCGACGCCGGACACTCGAATCGATGCACTACACACGTGTGTGTTATTCATGGTTCATTTGGATATTCTATCCCATTCTTACCTTTTTATTGCAGAGATTCGATCTTTAATTCCGTTCACCATCCATTTCTCAACGCCCCATTGTCTTGTCCTCAAACATCGTCGTCATCCTTGACCAGGTCCGACAAGGATGTCAGACCCGCGTCGACGAGTTTGAAGCACAACCTGGACGCTGAAAGCTTTGAGACGGACCATGATGCTCCCCATAGGCCGCAGAAGAGGCCCAAATTCGATGGAATCACGACTTCAGAAACGCTTGTTCAACCACAGAGTACGATACTGAACTACGCGACTGATGAAAAAGGGACTGACGACACCTACTCGGACTCGGACGGCACCGAACAGGACTTCGTCGATGACCCTTACTCTCGTTATGCTTCTCTGGGTCCCTCAGACGATGAACGCCCACCCTGGCAACGCTCAGAGGCGGTGTCATCCGAAGAGGAGAGCAATGCAGATGACTCGGAACAAGGTACTCCCTGGAGCACTATTCCCGATTTCAACGACAGCTTGAGTGACTCGGACTACGAACCACCCTCCTGGAACTTGGAAGATATTTGGGAAATTCACCAAGAAACCCCGCGTTATGATGCTCGTACTGGCATTATGATCACGCATCCTCTAGACGATTTCAGCTATGCCAACGAGTTTATGGAGTGCGGTGGATTCATGTCTCCATGTGGTCTCAGTACCGATGACTCTGATGAAGGATACGACCCAGGAATCGCCCGGCGGCCATCTGGACTTCCAATTTTTGTCGGCTCATGTCGTTTTGTAGAGTCCTCCCTCGATTCAACGCCGATTCGATGGGTCGATACGTATGAAGATTACGAATGCTTGCAAACTATGGCACAGAACTCTCGCAGATTTGAATCGAGGCGTCGTAAATGGGAAATGCAAGTGAAACCCCGTCTACTGGACGATCAACTTTTGCCTTTGGACCTTGAGCAGCGCCTATCGGATATTCTATACTCCGACCAGGCCACCTTTGACTTTGACGACGAGGAATGCCGGTATTTGGAGCGTTTCGCGTAGCGTGCGGGGACCGCTGGTAGTGGCATAACATATCAAACTCCCGTCCAACTCGAAGACCCATTTTCTCTTCCGCGATAGAAGAATTCAATATTTGGACGGAATAAGTACACCCTGAACGACATCTTTGCGTATTGTAGTAACATGGACGCTTATCTCGGGCTAGTTGTAAGATCAGCGCTTGTACATATCAACTTTTCATTTTTAATTATTTACTACCTCCAACAATAAGACCTCCATGTCAGCGTTCTTATTCATAAAATCTTACATCTGATTTCATAGCAACATGTGTGCAGACAAGAAATGTACAAAAACAATAGGACTGGGAGATGGTCCAAGCGTCCATTGCCTTTCTCGTTCACAAGGCACTCACTGGCAACGAATACAAGATATGACTATCGTGCTCTATGTCTTCTTCCAAACCTTAATCGATTCAGCGTTTTCCACATTGTCGTCTAGCTCTACCCCTCTAAAACTAGTCATAAGCTACATCCCCGTCCCTATCGAAGTTATCACCTACTACCCATCCGAGTCGACACGGTCTGCTTTTTCTCAAGCGAATTCTCATGAAATTCACAACGTCACTGCTCTACGATCAATACAACGGCGACTTCCTCCATTTCCGAAGCGTGTGGCTTGGGGAATATTTTGACCCAAGAGACGAACTTGATGTGAGCACGACCTTACGTTGAAATAATATTATGATTTATCAAGTCGTTCAAGAGTAAACTCCGCGCCCGCACTCTACAGTATCTCGATCATTACGTTCGAGAGTTGGAAGCTCTTGACAAGTCCCTCAAAGAATACGAAAAATATGTGCTTGACAAAACCAGAGACATCATCCCACAAGACTCGGAGCAGGGGTACTTCCAGAGGCAACGACAGTACCTCGTCTATAAAACTCTCCGGGACATGTTTAAGGACACATATGTGGAGGAGTACCCTTCTAATATCGACCGAGATGGGGACTGGATCATGATTTTTTGGGACATTGCTGAACCAGTGCCATAGGATGCGCTTGAAGAAGCAACGTGTGTCTTTCTTTGCTTGCACGTTCGGTTGTATTTCGATGAT